>OY751122.1:10607682-10610035 GCA_963564075.1 Eupithecia subfuscata
AGTTAGGTTAGGTTAGGTTAGGTTAGGTTAGGTTAGGTTAGGTTAGGTTAGGTTAGGTTAGGTTAGGTTAGGTTAGGTTAGGTTAGGTTAGGTTAGGTTAGGTTAGGTTAGGTTAGGTTAGGTTAGGTTAGTTAGGTTAGGTTAGGTTAGGTTAGGTTAGGTTAGGTTAGGTTAGTTAGGTTAGGTTAGGTTAGGTTAGGTTAGGTTAGTTAGGTTAGGTTAGGTTAGGTTAGGTTAGGTTAGGTTAGTTAGGTTAGGTTAGGTTAGTTAGGTTAGGTTAGGTTAGGTTAAGGTTAGGTTAGGTTAGGTTAGGTTAGGTTAGGTTAGGTTAGGTTAGGTTAGGTTAGGTTAGGTTAGTTAGGTTAGGTTAGGTTAGGTTAGGTTAGTTAGGTTAGGTTAGGTTAGGTTAGGTTAGGTTAGGTTAGGTTAGGTTAGGTTAGGTTCGTAGGTTAGGTTAGGTTAGGTTAGGTTAGGTTAGGTTAGGTTAGGTTAGGTTAGGTTAGGTTAGGTTAGGTTAGGTTAGTTAGGTTAGTTAGGTTAGGTTAGGTTAGGTTAGGTTAGGTTAGGTTAGGTTAGGTTAGGTTAGGTTAGGTTAGGTTAGGTTAGGTTAGGTTAGGTTAGGTTAGGTTAGGTTAGGTTAGGTTAGTTAGGTTAGGTTAGGTTAGGTTAGGTTAGGTTAGGTTAGGTTAGGTTAGGTTAGTAGGTTAGGTTAGGTTAGGTTTAGGTTAGGTTAGGTTAGGTTAGGTTAGGTTAGGTTAGGTTAGGTTAGTTAGGTTAGGTGGTTAGGTTAGGTTAGGTTAGGTTAGGTTAGGTTAGGTTAGGTTAGGTTGGTTAGGTTAGGTTAGGTTAGGTTAGGTTAGGTTAGGTTAGGTTAGGTTAGGTTAGGTTAGGTTAGGTTAGGTTAGGTTAGGTTAGGTAGGTTAGGTTAGGTTAGGTTAGGTTAGGTTAGGTTAGGTTAGGTTAGGTTAGGTTAGGTTAGGTTAGGTTAGGATAGGTTAGGTTAGGTTAGGTAGGTTAGGTTAGGTTAGGTTAGGTTAGGATAGGTAGGTTAGGGTTAGGTTAGAGTTAGGTGGTAGGTTAGGTTGGTAGGTTAGGTTAGGTTAGGTTAGGTTAGGTTAGGTTAGGTAGGTTAGGTTAGGTGAGGTTAGGTTAGGTTGGTTAGGTTAGGGTAGGTTAGGGTTGGTTAGGTGAGGTTAGGTAGGTTAGGTTAGGTGTAGGGTAGGTTAGGTGGAGGGGTTGGGTGGTTAGGTTAGGGTAGGTTAGGTTAGGTAGGTTGGTTAGGTTAGGTTAGCGTTAGGTGAGGTTGGTTGGTGGTGCGGTAGGTGAGGTGTGGTTAGGTTAGGGTAGGTGGTAGGTTGGGTGGGTTGAGGTGAGGGTAGGTGAGGTTGGTTAGGGAGGTGGTGAGGGTGTGGTAGGGTAGGTTAGGTGGGTAGGTTAGGTTAGGTTAGGTGAGGTTAGGTTAGGTTGGTTAAGGGTAGGGTTAGGTTGGTAGGTTAGGGTAGGGTTGGTTAGGTGAGGGTAGGTAGGTGGTTAGGTTAGGGTGGTTGGGTGGGGTGGTGAGGTGAGGTTCGGTAGGGTTGGGTAGGGTGGTGGTGTGGGGAGGGGAGGGTTGGGGTGGGTTGGGTGGGAGGGTGGGTAGGGGAGGTTGGGGTGGGGTGGGGAGGGTTGGGGTGGGTGGTGGGTGGGTGGGGTGGGGTGGGTGAGGTGAGGGTGGGCTGGGGAGGGAGGTGAGGTGGGGTGGGGTGGGGTAGGGGTGGGTGAGGGTGGGTGGTGAGGTGTGGGTAGGGTAGGGGGTGGGTGAGGAGGGGTAGGGGTGGGGTGGGTTGGGGTTGGGGGAGGGTGGGTGGAGGGTGAGGGTTGGGTTAGGGTTAGGGTAGGTGGTAGGGAGGGTGGGGTGGTAGGTAGGGGTGGAGGGTAGGGGTGGGAGGTGAGGTGAGGGTAGGGGTGGTGGTGGATGGTGGGTAGGTGGTGGTAGTGGTGGGTAGAGGGGTTGGAGAGGGGTGGGGGGGAGGTAGGGGAGGGAGTTGGTGGGTGGAGGTCGTGAGGTAGGTAGTTACGAGTGGTAGCAGGGGCAACGAAGCACGACCGGGGGGGGGGGTGCGTCTGTGGTACGTTCCGTAAGTTACCGTTAACAGTTACAGTTAAAGTTAAGTTACGTTAAGTTAAGTTAAGTTAAGTTAAGTTAGAGTTCAAGTTAAGTTAAGTTAAGTTAATAAGTTAAGTACGTTCAAGTTAAGTTAAGTTAAGTTCCGTTAAGTAACGTCTAAGTTAAGTTAAGTTAAGTACAGTTAAGTTACAGTTAAGTAAGTTAAGTTAAGTTCAAGTTAAGTTAAGTTAAGTTAAGTTAAAAGTT